>NC_041327.1:39527588-39548139 GCF_004329235.1 Podarcis muralis
TTCCATGGGATGATCTGTCCAGCACTCGTCATAGCTCTGGTAAGGAGCACATCACGATGATCTTCAGCTTGGACAACTACATATCTAAGAGTGCCAGGGATTCGACAGAGGGTGCCTCCATGATGTTTTTAATTATTTTTATTTTGTCAAAAGTGTGTGCTGGTAATAACAAGGTTGTGCACTGCACATATCATCAAAATTAAGATTTCCGTTCTGGTTGCTGTTGCCAATTCCGTCTTTCCCAATAGTCCCAGGCCACAGATTGAAATCTCTCCCAACTCTTGCATTAGAATCACCCAGGAGCATAATTTGTTTTATGTGTGAGACCAAGGCACAGTTTTTGCAGTAAGGCTTCGTTCCGATGGCATAAATTTCATGATGACCGGTAGGTTTCTTATCTGCTGCAGCCTCCATCCGCCTTCACAGCGTTGTAACATGCCACTTGTTATCTTCTGTCTGTCCTGCCATTGAGAACTTCTTGGAGCGTTCTTTGTCTAGCTCCTTCCCTTGGACCTTACTGCCTGGGTGACCCTGCAGGGATTACGAGACTCCCGATGGCTTTGCTCAAAAGGGTCATAGGAACATGACAAGCCCAACTCACAATGACAAGGTCATGATCCAGCAAGTGAGTGTAGGGCTATAACCTTTGATAGAATAAGGGTAACTCAACACTGTTTGTTGCATTATATTCTGCATTAGATTATCATTCTAATGATATATATATATTTATGGTATTAATATAAAAAGTACTGATGTTATGAGCCTGAGATACAGACATTACTTTCCAAAATGTTTCCACAATATTGGCCACTAGTCTATGATGATTACCCTTTCCCCTCCATGTAGTTCTGGTGTTTATGAGACATGGCGGCAGATCTGATATCTCAAACTGACTTATGCAGTGTGTGATAGCATGTTTCTTCTTAACATGGTAGGCTTATACCAGTGTTCAGTTGTTTTAAAAAGTTTGCAAGGCAGCATAAAAAGTAACATCCCCATTCACTTTGTTAAGGCTTTCTGCTCATTTACCATGGTGAGCGAAGGATTTCTTATTTAATATTTGACTTCAATCAAAGCCAAGTGGTAATTCATTCAGATTAGAGGTGATTTTTATTATAAGTTTTTGGTTGCGTGGCAAGATCCTCAAGCAGACCCCCCGTTAAGGTAAATAAATTCACACGGACACGGATATTTTGTTTAAGGTTTTTGGGCAAAAATTTGGCCACAACTTTATTGATTACAGGAATGAGAGCAGTATTGGCTTAGGCATTGGCAAGACTATATCTGACTCCTGCCCCCTTTGCAGGAAGTCTGTAAGGGTAAACCACCCAAAGGGAAATTGCTTCGGGGGAACCCACCTGCATCTCCCCTGGTGTTCCCAGTGGCCTGGCACGACCCTGATCCTTCAAGTGGACTTCGGACAGGAACCAGGCCCCGGATTCCTTTAATGGAATACCCTTGACACTGGAGGGGCAGGCTATGACCGACCTCCCCTCCCCCATTCACCATAAGCCAATGCCTAACCGCCAAACCTTACAAAGTTATGATGATTGCTAAGAGGTGGGCAAAGACCAAATTTGCCAAATGGAAAAATTCCTACCTGGCTCCTGACTCAAGCCGGGCAACCAAAGTCCAAAACAAGGCCAAATGATCTAAATTAAAGGGAGGGCAGGTGGGTATTCGGCAGCGCGAAGCAGGAGCCTGGCACAGGTCATGCTGCCACTTTTATGATTTCCCCCACTATCACCCTTTGACATGATTGGGCAATAGCCCTGGGCAGTTGTGGTACCACAATGGCATGTGTGCAATAGCTCCACCCACGCCAGGGTGGGGGGGAACCTGGTTGAGACCCTGCCCGCAACCAGGACCATCTAGTAAGATGATCCCATTAACCAGACTTTTCTCTTCCTCCTCCTCCATAGAACAGAACTAGTAGCAATCAGGGCCAGACCAGCCGTGAGGTAAATAGAAACAGCTGCCTTGGGCCAGGGAATTCTGCAGCTGCCATTGTACAGCTGCCATGGCTGCCACACTGGTGCCTAGTGAGATCCCCTAAGATCTTGTGAGCTCACAGAATTTATCACCCGAAGACACCACCACTGTGCACCCCAGGAGGCCAGGCATTGGTGGGGGTGAGGTGGGGTGGGGTGGAGGCACCTCCCTGTGAGATGTGGCGTCATGTGCATGTATCTGGACATGGATGATTGTATTTAGCAGCACTGAAAGCCATGCTAGGAGTTAAATGTTCAAGGAAGCAAAACACCCAGGTTCGTGTTTCAATATATCCACACATTTTGGTGAAGGTGAACTGTTACGCACTATGTCACTCTCCATACAGGCCAGTGACACAACTCTACCAGCATATCCTGGCTTTGACATTTGCTGTAAAAGAGATAAATGAAGACCCCCAAATCTTGCCCAATATCTCTCTGGGTTTCCACATCTATAACAGCCATTTCAGTCCAAGCTGGACCTACCAAGCTTCCATGGAACTTCTCTCTAGCCAAGAAAGACTCCTCCCCAACTACAAGTGTGATGTTCAGGAGACTCCAAAGGCGGTCATTGGGGGGCCAAACTCTGATTTATGTCTCCACATGTCAACCATCCTGTCTATGTACAAGATGCCAAGAGTAAGAGGTCTGCATGGAACATGGATCATAATGAAAGACGTTTACAGTTGCCTTTGACTAACTCTCATTGGGTTGCATGCTGGTAATTGAATGTTTTTGTGATTCACCATCTTGCGGAACAAAATATCAAGGGAATGGCAAATAGTGGGCATAGGTTGGTGTTTATCAAGCAAAAATATGTGTCTGCTTCTGTTCTACACCTCCTTAAAAACTCAGGTGGAAGAATTCCTCATTGGACACTTTGCTCCTGTGCAGGACTGTAACAAAATATCTGCTGCCTGTGGTAGCACAACTGTATGTTTGCTATGCCTGCTGAAAAATCACATATATTTCCCAAGATAACTTTAACATTCCAAATCAACAGAAATAAATAATGTTTGAATCCTTTTGTAGCAGACCCCCCTCTGTAAAACTCTATAACCACCATGGGTTATCTAGCATGTGTGATCTATCTAGCAGGCATAAGTTGAACAAATAATAAAGATTTATTTTGCAGAATAAAGTTGGTAAGACAAAAGATGCATCAGGAGATAAAGTTCTTTCAGGAAACAGTTAACTTATTAATATTCAATTTAATGTATGTTACGGGCTTCAAAAGAAGGTAGTGAACATACAGCTTATTTAAAATGGCAGTTCCTTATTTTCAGTTTGATGTTACAATTGGTAAACAATCAGCTCATTTCCATTTTTCATTACTTCAGTTTCTTAAACCTAATTGCATAGATGTTACAGTTTCAGACTTTGGTTCTTATACAAGGTAGTGCTTTCTGTCCGTTTCCCCACCTTCTATCCCTCCCACTCCTGAGGTTCTCCAAACAGCACAACAGCCCCAGGGGATCACTCCAGCCCTCTTAATGGGTTTGGGTGTCTTCTCTTTCTGGGAGATCTCTCCCCTCCTGACAGGAAGGAGACCCAAGCAGACGGGATCCTGCAGAGGATTGAGGGGACCCATGTGCAGTGCAGCACAACATCATGACTTCATGTGCGTGATGTCACATGACACCCTGACGTCATGCGTGTGATGCCATGAGGAACTGAATGCCCCTTGAATATTGAGGGGGCTCAGCCCCCTCAAAAAATACACTAGCGTGGACGAAACCTCCTCGGCCTCTAGGAGTGGTGTGAATGATGGAAATCACAACATTATGGTAATGGGAAGGATGCCTAATATTGCAGAAACAGATGATGCACCAATACAAACCAAATCAAAAGATTGGAATTAGAACAGTCCAGATGGATTTCATATCATTTCCCATGCAAAGGTGGTGGGAAATAGCTTTCCTCCATAGTTCTCTATCCTTTGCAGTTAACTCAAGGAATCGTTATTAGGAATTTATTCCGATGAGAAAGCTTTATCAGGGTTTTCTGTGAACAAGCATTTATTTACCTGTTCTTTCCTTTATCCTCCTTTAGATATGAAGGGCAGCAAATTCTGCCAAAAACAACTGCATAATTGTTCTATTTGATGTAGAGACATTAATATCCAAGTATTTCCCCAAAATGCTAAATTAACAGAAATAACCAAAAAGCTGAATCCCCCTGGTTAATATATACCAATTAAATAGAGATTGAAATCTGGTTTTGAGTCAAATTGGTGTTTTGATATCAGCATTTGTTATCATCTTTCCTCCCTTGATTTTATTAATGACCCTTTTCAGCTCATCTATGGCTCTTCTCCTGTGATGACTAATGACATTCAAGCCCTTTTCACCCACTGGATATTCCCAGATGGGACTCAGCAATATGAGGGGATCCTCCAGTTACTGCTGCATTTTCGTTGGGTGTGGATTGGTGTGCTTTTTCAACTCCATGATGACACTGGAGAGAGAGTTGTACAAAATGTTCTCCCCATGTTTGCCCAGAAGGGTATCTGCGTTGATTTTATAGAAAGTTTCCCTAAGGTTACCTCTTCTGGTGAGTTTGATGAAATGGTGGAAGAAGGTTCAAAAACATTGAACATTATTGTGGGAAGCACTGCTAATGCTGTGGTTGTACATGGTGAAATTCATACAATTATGGGAATGAGAACACTACCCAGGCTTGCAGAAATGAATGATGTGCCAATACAAGGAAATACAAAAGTCTGGATTATGACTGCCCAGATGGACTTCACTTCATTTCCCTTTCAAAGAGGTTGGGACATCACATTCCTCCATGGGGCTCTATCCTTTGCAGTTCACTCTAAGGATCTTCCAGGATTCCAGAAATTTATTCAGATGAGAAAGCCTACCTTGGAAAAAGAAGATGGCTTTCTCAGGGTTTTCTGGGAAGAGGCATTTAATTGTGGTTTTCCCGACCCTTCTTCAGAGAAGAAAGATGGCAAATTCTGCACTGGGGAGGAGAATATTAAGAGCCTTCCTGGGTCTGTTTTTGAAATGAGCATGACAGCCCACAGCTACAGCATTTACAATGCAATCTATATTTTGGCACATGCTTTGCACATCATGCAATCCACCAAATTAAATTGCAGAGCAATGGCAGGTGGAACAAGTTGGAAACTTACAGATCAACAGCCCTGGCAGGTAATGTTGTCTTCCAGTTAATACAGATGTCTGTAATCCACTCTGGACCTCAGTCAAAGGGGGCATTTCTCTTGAATACCTCTTCAGTAGGGGAAACTCATTGCATGTCAAGGCCCTGAACCCTCCCCAGTTGTTGAATAATAAAACACATGGACACCAGTATTGTAGATTAATGGGCGAATTAAGGCCACAACAAAGGCCTGAAACCAAGAAGGTGATCCCCAGCCACGCGGCCGCTTCAATGCAGCAAGTCACGTCCCCCCAGCTGACTGGATTGGTTGGCGGGTCTGACATGGCCAGGACTATGATGTGGGGACACTGGCTTTCCTCTTTCCTCTCGGGGAGGAAATGACTATCCACTAATGGTTAGGATAACATAATGGATGAAATTCTGCCATCACTTTAAAGTGGGTTCACTTGTCCTTGGAATAGCAAAATATGGCTATAGATGGCTAGGTACACAATATCATGCTATCACTATTTGTACAAAGGCAGCCCTGTATCCCTGGAAAGTGATGAGCAGCTTATCTACACAGTTTATCCTCTTATCTGAAGGAACGTCTTGTCTAAAATTTGTGGTCTAAGTTCTATGAAATTTAGGCCAAGACTTAAAAGAACCACATCTTACCTTCACAATAAACATTACTACAATTGAAATTATCTTCCAATGAACATTTAAATGAATATTGTGTTCCACAATGTTGCTCTTTTGTATATGCTCATGAGCAGGGCTTTTTTCAGCCAGAACTCCCTGGAACTCAGTTCTCTCCCCTCTCAGGGGGGCGCCATTGCCATTCTAAGTGAACGAGGGAGGTGTTTGTGGTGAGTTCCAGCACCTCTTTTTCTAAAAAACAGCACTGCTCATTAATTCCTTTTTCCTTTTTAGCTCCATCCATTTTTGAAGAAGAGACTCATTAAAAACAGAGAAAGAAAAACACTAAGATACAACTTTTAAATGGACCACAAACTATAGCTCTTAAATGTTAAAGATAAGCACTCTATTTGTACGAATATTACTATATTTAATTATTTTTGGCATCTTCATTAACTTCCCTTTTCCTCTTCAAACTTAGGTCCACCACTTTCTGGGAAGAGTTTCATTTAATAATAGTGTTGGGGAGGAAGTTTCCTTTGACCAAAATGGGAAATTAGTAGCTGGATTGGATGTAATAAATTGGGTCACATTCCCCAATCAGTCCTTTCTGAGAGTCAAAGTTGGAACAATGGACCCACAAGCTCCCCCAGAAAAGAGGTTAACCATTCATGAGGATGGTATCATGTGGCCCAACTGGTTCAACCAGGTAAGAATTTATTCAAGGTTTTCTCTAGTTTTTTGCTCAGTGTCCCAAAACTGCCTCATTGCAACACATTGAATCATCAATTATCAGAATCAGACTAGATCTGTGAAGGAAATATCAGGCTGTAGCACTGATAAAAGGCAAGCTGTCTTGTTTCTATATCTATTTGCAGAAGTGTCTCAGCTATAAAGAAAGTGTCATAAGTGAATGAAATTTGAAGAAGCCTAGTATGTCTTTTAGTATATTAGTATATACATTATTATTGTTCCTTCCTTCCTTCTCAGGATTCTGCACAGGGCCCCAACCCATTCTGGGGCTGGGTCAGGGAACACCTGGGCCAAAATCAACCTCCTTCAGACAATATGGCCGAAAGTAGAAAAAATTAATTTGGCTTGGAACTGGTGAAGAAGACCCATGCAACCATCAGGATTGAACTCTCTACTCATTAACGGGCTCATTCCTGCTCAGTTTGACTGCACTCATGTGTCCCCCTGCTTGGAACAGGCACACATATCCAAAGTGCAGTGTGGGGCTATTTGAAAGCTCTGTTGCAAAGAGCTCTCTGTGCTGCTCTTTGCAGATGCTGCCTGCCTTTCCTTCAGAATCAGCCCAATTCAACCTGGGATTTGGCCAAATCTGTTCCACAGCCGTAATTTGTACCCCACAATTACTCCAGGAACAGTCAATTCATTATTGAAAGCTGCTCATTGGTTTGCAGCATTATGGTAAACATACGAAACACATTCCCTTGCATTGGCTGCTGAGTTAAATGATTAACAGTGAATGTTCACAGAAACCGCAGGTACAAACTATTATTTTTAGCACCTGGCTCTGCAAAAGTAAATTTTAAGGACACATGCAGGGGATGAAGAAGGTAACTCTGCAAGCAAACAGCACTGCAATAATCCATCAAAATCACACTTCTTTGAAGTCTCTCAGCCCCACTCACCTCACAGAGTGTTTGTTGTGGGGGAGGAAAGGAAAGGAGAATGTTAGCCGCTTTGAGACTCCTTAAAGGGAGTGAAAGGCGGGATATCAAATACAAAATCTTCTTCTTCTTCTTCTTCTTCTTCTTCTTCTTCTTCTTCTTCTTCTTCTTCTTCTTCTTCTTCTTCTTCTGATCTATTGATCATAAAAGGCCTTCTTAGAGTATGACTAACAATGACTACAGTATTTTTGGTACAGCCCCAATCTTGTCTGATGGAGGGAAAGATGGAAACTCAGTTACTAAGAAAGAATATATTCTGTTCCACCTGATGTGGAAGCTACACCACATACACCAAACTCTAGTCCTCCTTTGCAACATTAGCACAGGAGGAATGGCTGTTCATAGAATCATAGAATCATAGAGTTGGAAGAGACCACAAGGGCCATCGAGTCCAACCCCCTGCCAAGCAGGAAACACCATCAGAGCACTCCTGACATATGGTTGTCAAGCCTCTGCTTAAAGACCTCCAAAGAAGGAGACTCCACCACACTCCTTGGCAGCAAATTCCACTGTCGAACAGCTCTTACTGTCAGGAAGTTCTTCCTAATGTTTAGGTGGAATCTTCTTTCTTGTAGTTTGGATCCATTGCTCCGTGTCCGCTTCCCTGGAGCAGCAGTAAACAACCTTTCTCCCTCCTCTATGTGACATCCTTTTATATATTTGAACATGGCTATCATATCACCCCTTAACCTCCTCTTCTCCAGGCTAAACATGCCCAGCTCCCTTAGCCGTTCCTCATAAGGCATCGTTTCCAGGCCTTTGACCATTTTGGTTGCCCTCCTCTGGACACGTTCCAGTTTGTCAGTGTCCTTCTTGAACTGTGGTGCCCAGAACTGGACACAGTACTCCAGGTGAGGTCTGACCAGAGCAGAATACAGTGGCACTATTACTTCCCTTGTTCGGTTAGCTGTCTGTGAGGACCCATAATTTTAGGCACCAGTGGTACACCTGCAGATAAGAGATTAATTTACATACAGTATATGTCTTTCAGGATATGAAAGTTCTGCACAAAATTAAACACTTTTTAGATGCAATATTCTTAAAGCTGATTGAATATTGTTCCTGGCTTTCGGCTATGATAGGTCAGTGAGATGCAAACTTCCAAACGATTTCCTTCTTTCATTTATGAACAGGCACAACCCACTTCTCTGTGTAATGAGAATTGTCATGTAGGTTATAGAAAGAACAAGAAGGAAGGAAAGCCATTCTGCTGCTATGATTGCCTTCCGTGTCCAGAAGGGAAGATCTCAAGCAAGGAGGGTAAGGAATGCATCACACGCTTTAATTTTACCTGTGCATCAGAAGCTCCTTTCTCTAGTGGGAAAAAAGTATAGAAGTAGCCAATATATATTCCGGCATCTCTTATATGCATTTCGGGACAGAAGACCTTTTTGTTTCACTGAGATTTCTTTATTTCTTTTTCTTTTTCAGACATGGACGACTGTTTAGAATGCCCTGGAGATCAATATGCAAACAATGAACAGGATGGCTGCCTCCCCAAAGTCAAAACATTCTTGTCTTATGGAGAACCGTTGGGGATCAGTTTGGCCACGTTTGCCCTCTGCTTTTCCTTTATCACAGCTTTGGTGCTTCAAATATTCACAAAGCACAGAGATACTCCCATAGTTAAAGCCAACAACCGCAACCTTACTTATATTCTCCTCCTTTTCCTCCTGCTCTCCTTCCTTTGTGCTCTGCTCTTCATTGGCCAGCCTGAGGAAGTGACCTGCCTCCTTCGACAAACTGCTTTTGGCATGATCTTCTCAGTGGCAATTTCTTGCATATTGGCCAAAACTGCCATTGTGGTTCTAGCTTTCATGGCCACCAAGCCAGGGTCCCGAATGAGGAAGTGGGTAGGGAAGCCACTGGGCACCCCAATTGTTCTTTCCTGCTCCCTTATGCAAGTGACAATTTGTACAGTGTGGCTGGCAACCTCTCCCCCATTCCCAGATGTTGACATGCACTCAATGACTGAAGAAATAATACTAGAATGTAATGAAGGTTCCACTATCATGTTTTATTGTGTCCTGGGATTCATGGGTTTGCTGGCCATAGTCAGCTTCACGGTGGCTTTCCTAGCTAGAAAGTTGCCTGACAGTTTCAATGAAGCCAAATTCATCACCTTCAGCATGTTGGTCTTTTGCAGTGTGTGGCTCTCCTTTGTTCCAACCTACTTGAGCACCAAGGGCAAATACATGGTGGCTGTGGAGATCTTCTCCATCTTGGCCTCCAGTTGTGGGTTACTGGGCTGCATCTTTATCCCCAAATGCTATATTATTTTACTGAGGCCTGAGCTGAACAGCAGGGAGCAGCTAATAAGAAGACAGTTTTAAATAATCCAGAAGTCTGAATCATGCTTGTAATTCTAGGTGTCTGTTATTGCTGTTTTATTTACCTGTGTGTAATTAGAAATCTGGGATACTCATGTCCCTAGACATTAAAGAATCAACAAGTAAAGAAATAATTAAAGAATTAACAAGTAAACAATAAAAAAGATTTGGAGCAACCTCAAAGAGCTCCTTTGGGAGAAATTGTGAGGACACAATTATGGCAGTGGTGAATTGATTACTGATTCTGTGGCAATGCTTTTGAGCACAACTGGCCAGGACATGACCCTGTCTGCAAGAAAAGGGGTTCGGTCAGTCAACCAGCTACTAATCTACCTAACAGTTCCCTCATTCAACCCACATTTTTCCAGTTTCTTCACAAGCTTTACTGAAATCAAGGTACACTATTGCCACAGCAGAACATTAACCATTTCTGGCTTTTGTAAGGAAATGTAACACTCTGCAACCGGAGACATTTTGTAAGGAAATGTAACACGCCTGCAACTGGAATCTGTATTATTTTAACTATTTCCTCTCCCTCCCCTTAATGGGTGTACAAAGTAGCATCTTTGGGGTCTAAAATGCTGAAAATCATGTCTTCATTGGTGACACATGTACAGCTAGGGGAAATGTGATTGAGGAAGAGTTTTGGGAAAATAGGAAGCTCCCTTCAGGGCACCAGTTTGCAGCTGGACTGCTTGCTTGCCTGGGGCACTCACAATTACAAGAGAAGTACTCAATAACAAATATGCATCATTATTTTGATCTTACTATAAGTCACAGAGCTCAATGCTCTAAGGCAATAACTTTCAAACTGGTAATTATCTCAAATTGCTGGGTTTCATCATCCATCTTGCCAAACCCCATGTACATTTTATCAGGCCATGAACACAATCAATATCAGAGTGTGAAAGTGCATATAAAATAAATCCTGTGTCATTCAGAGCCCACATGAGAAATTTTGAAGATGCAGCTTTTCATGAATCAGATCATTGGCAATTTCCCTTTATCAAAATAATCCAGAGTCATTCAATGAGAGTTCCTGTAATGCAGTTTATGGTAGATGAGATAGAAATCTGACTTTTGGCATCCCTGTTGGCCCCAAGATGGTTGGAACATTTCTGCTGCAGATTCTTCTCTTCCTGTGGCTACAGTTGCCTCCAACTGAGAGCAAGGAACACTCTGCTAGATGCACCATGATGGAGCCTTTCCAGCTTCCATACCAGAATTATCAGAGAGGGGACCTAATCATTGGAGGAATCGTTACCTATTTTGGCTTTTTATTTGAAGAAATGGATTTCCAAGAGCACCCAAACACAAAGCTTATAGATGAACTTCTGTAAGGAAAAACCCTCTATCCTTCATAGTGTACACTTGGTGAGCTCATGTTAGCTACAATTACACCAAACTTACGTATGCATGCTCAGAACATGTTTCACTGTGACTTTTATCAAGGAGGGATGTTAAACATACATTTTCTTCTTTTTACATTGTGATCTGGTCATCTTCTTCTTTGTTGCTTTATTCCACTTCTTGGGGTTTCTATCTTCTGCCTGTTCTGCTTTCTCATCACCTGATCCCATGGCTCTCACCGCTTTCTCCCAACTTCATCCTCATCCTCCCTCTGTGTTTCCTTTCACACCATTAACGCCCGGT
The DNA here is from genome assembly GCF_004329235.1 of Podarcis muralis. NCBI lineage: Eukaryota > Metazoa > Chordata > Lepidosauria > Squamata > Lacertidae > Podarcis > Podarcis muralis. Next base: position 39,539,010 of record NC_041327.1, read on the forward strand.
TTTCCTTTGCAGCAAAGCTTGATTTTCATAGTCACAATCACTCTCTTTTAATCTGACAGTCACAGATGAATGTGACATATAAATAACATAGAATCTGGATTATATTCTCTGCTATACAATGTAAACCATATTGGGTAAAAAACTGATGTAAACCATATTGGGTATCAAAACTGAGTTATATGCAGAGTATTAATAAAACTAATTTAGTCTGATCAATTAATCCTAATTGGCCTTCTCTAAGTATGACTAACATTGGCTACAGTATTTTTTGTACAGCCACAATTTTCTTTGAAGGAGGGATGGATGGTGACTCAGTTACTGTGAAAGAATAAATCCTATTCCATCTGATGTGCTCTGGTCTCTACTCCTCACCTACACCAAGCACTGATTATCTGAGAGGCACAAGTCAGAATTTCTGACTTGGGAACTTCTATTCCAGTAACTGTCCATTGGTTGCTGAAAGGAAATAAAGGGGTAAGAGAAAGATGTGGCAACCAGACACCCCCTCCCAGCAGTAGCAAAATAGCTGTTTGCTTTAGCCACCTGTGAGGACCCACAATTTTAGGCACCAGTGGTACAGCTGCAAATAACAGATTTATTTACATATGTGTGTTTCAGGATATGAATGCTCTGCACAAAATTAAATGCTTTTTAGATGCAATATTCTTAAAGCTGACTGAATAGTGTCCATGGGGTCAACTATCAACTGTTGACACATAAAATGGATATATAGTTTGTTTGTTAGCTTATTTGTTTTATTTAATCTTTTGGAATTTGCCAGAGAGAGCCAGAAAGTTACCAATGTGCTTAAGAGGGAGAGGAGGAGAATACCTCTGACACAAAGTATAACTCTTTTATTAGTGACACACTGAAGTACTACCAGAATATCCTCTCCCTGGTGTTTGCTGTGAAAGAAATAAACGAGAATCCTAATATCGTACTGAATATGACCTTTGGGTTCCATGTCACTGATAGCTACTTAAATGCAAGGTTGACTTATCAGAACACCCTGAAACTTCTGTCCATCACAGAAAGGATTGTCCCCAACTTCAAATGTGAGAAGAAGAAAAATAAGATGGCTTTTATTGGGGGACTTGACTCTGACATCTCTCTCTACATGGCTACTGTCTTAAGCATCTACAAGATTCCACAGGTATAGTAAGTGTGGGGGCTGTGAAGCTTTTCTGCTTCTGATTCAATAATTATCTTCTGGGTTCTCAATACTGTCTTTTGCTTTGGTTCATTTTTATGATAAAATGAAATAAAAAAAACTGATACAAAAGCACCTGGGGGAGGTATGCAGTAGTGGTGGGAGCGGAGGGGCTTTGGTGCTTGCCTGACTCTGTCTCCCATGTGTCACTGGGAAGCAGCAGAGAGGTTGGAACTGGGCAAATGCGGCAGCAGGAGTCTTCCTCCTGCTCCCAGGAAGCTGCACAAGGCCAGCTGCAAGAGGTCAGAGAAACCCTGCTCCTCCTCCCCACCAACAACTGCTAGAGATATGCGTAATGTTCTTGTGAAATCAACATGCATAAATGGAGTCGAGAAATTCTCATGGGTTTTTTCTTCAAGCAGATACTTGGAATCAACCATAACCGTTTGCTCTAACTCTCCAATTCTTGTGGGATTGATTTCTTCCTCCAGATTGCTTACTGCGTATTAGCTCCAGTGAGAAGCCCAGAGTTGCAGCCCCAGACATTCTACCGAACGGTGCCCAATGAGAAATATCAATATGCAGGGATTGTCAGGCTACTTCTACATTTCCAGTGGACATGGGTAGGAATTGTGGCATCCGATGATGAAAATGGAGAGACCTTTATGCAAACCTTAGTGCCAATGCTTTCCCAGCATGGAGTCTGTACAGCTTTCAGTGAAAAACTACCAGCCATATCTCAGGGTATAGATAATTTCAGTTCCCTGGAACTCATTCGGGCCAAGTCCTCTTTCCTGATGGCCTCAGAAGTCAACATATTGGTTATGTTTGCAGAACTTCAGACCATTGCAGTTGTGAAATGGATGCAATATTTTTTTTCATTAGCTGAAGATATTGAAGAGAATTCTATATGCACCGTGTGGGTTTTGACAGCCCAGTGGGCTTTCTCTTCAGAAACAACACAAAGATATTATGATATACAAGTCTTTGATGGTGCCTTGTCTTTTGCAATTCACACAGAGAAACTCCAGGGATTTACAGACTTCCTTCAGACCCTGAACCCCAACTCTCCAAATGGAGATGGGTTCCTCCAGGCTTTTTGGCAACAGGCATTCAACTGTTTATTTTCTGCTTCCAATGGACACAAGGAAGACACAAAGACCTGCACTGGCCATGAGAGTCTGGAGAGCCTTCCTGGGCATATTTTTGAGATGACCATGACTGGCCAAAGTTACAGTATCTATAATGCGGTTTATGCCATTGCACATTCTTTACATCAGATGCACTCATCCAGGCCAAAAAGCAGAATGATGGCAGGCAGAGGTGGGCTCGATCCTCCAAAACCGCAACCTTGGCAGGTAAGATTTCCTATTCAGAGTAAACCTTTGCTGGGGGCTAATCTAATGAGCGATGACACACAGTCCATAGAATGAATACACACAAACACAGAGACATTGATATATATACACACACAACTGCTTAAGGCTTTTACCTTTCCTCTACAACTATTCCCACATTCTTTTCAATGCTTAACTGTTTTCTCTTTCCTTCAAGCTGAAGGAGCCACAATCAAGATAGGACCTGTACTTCCCTTCCATTTGCTGGAGTAGTTGAAAGAGTTATGGCACTCTGTACCCTTTCCCTGCTTCTCTAGGAACATATGCAGTCAAGACATGTGGATGCATCTCTTGGTGGGAAAAGTAAATAAATAAGCAAACAAAAAATTTAGAGCAGAGAAAACCCACTAAGAGCTTCTCTCCATTTCTTTGTCCCCTTCTCCCTGCACTCCCACCTTGCAGGAGGGGCAGTTCCAGGACTTCCTGACATGGCACCATTTTGCCTTTGCACACGGACCCCAATCCTCACGCAAGTGGAAGGCCAGCTATACTTGCTAGAAATACTTAGGTGCTCCAAATGTTGTAGACTGCACAGTTTTTGACTACTTTGCATTGTGTGGAATATATTGATGGATACTTCTTGTTTCCATAAAAGCTCTCCTTTTTAAAAACTTTGCCTTTGTTTTCTTCTGCCTAGCTGCACTCGTTCTTGAGGAGTATCTCCTTTAACAACAGTGCTGGTGACTTAGTGTCCTTTGATGAGAATCGAGAATTAGCAGGTGGATTTGATATTATTAACTGGGTTACTTTTCCAAACCAAACCTTCTCCCGAGTGAAAGTAGGAAAGATAGTTCCACAAGATTCACAAAATGTAGACTTCAGTGTGGATGAGGAAGCCATCACATGGCACAGATCTTTTAATCAGGTGGGACCATTGGATTTTTAAAAATGAGGTATTGTTATTAAGAATACAAATTATAAGGTTAATGTAGACATCTTTATCATTAATAAGCAAATTGTTGAAGAATAATCCATGTCCAGCACATTATTTTACCATCATATATGAGGTGAGAAGTCAATCTACTTTAGTGTTCTGGTTTAAAAGTAGATAATGTAATATATTCCACTATTTTGCATATGGAATATTGTTGGCTTCCAACTCTCCTCCTCTCTGATCATTGGCCAGGCTGGTTTTCAGACTGAGGGGAGTTACAGTCCTATACCATCTGGGGGACCAAAGGTTCCACATTCCTGATATATAGGATTTCAATATAACATTTTGATGCTTTGCACATGAAGGGAGGAGTAAATCATACTGAACCAAGTGAGATTTACAGCTCAGAAGAGAAGGGGAAGCTACTTTAGTGTTCTGGTTTAAAAGTAGATAATGTAATATATTCCACTATTTTGCATATGCCCTTCTGGAATAATGTTAATCAGTTAGCTGATCTCTTTTCTTTGGTTAAAACTGTGTTGTTTACAAGGCACAAGAGAGCTACATTTTCTCCTCTTTTTATGGATAGGTGCTGCCCCTTGCCTTGTGTAATGATCACTGCCAGCCAGGCTACAGCAGGAAAAAGAAGGAGGGGTTGCCATTTTGTTGCTATGATTGTGCGTCATGTCCACATGGGATGATTTCAAATCAAATGGGTAGGAGACATCACCTGCTATTTTGTATAATGCTTGCTAATATCTATTTCAACTCTTTCCCTCTATTAGCAGTTCAGTACTCCTAAACAGAAGAGCAGCTGCACTGATATCTGGAAGAAGAAAGAGATAGTTGGGGAAACTAAATCCAGAACTTTTACAAGCGAGATCTGTGGAAATAGGTGTGGAATATGTCTGGTGTAATCTGTTGTATAGGTGTGTGAGCCAGAAAAAAGCATGAAATGATCTCCTTACCCAGAACTGTCCTCAGCCCAGCCTCTGAGCCCAAAGTGGCTGTTCTCTAGAAGCCTCCATCACCATGAAGATCTCTCTGGGTGTGACCAACTTTAGCTAAGGGCACAACCAAAGGCCATGTTTCTGATCATTAACTGCAGATGAAAGGCAGAGTAGAACCTATTGCAGATTATGCATAATGACAGGAGATTGTACAAACAGTTTTCAATATTCACTTATCTCTGATACTTATTCCAACTAATTAATGTCTTATTTGTTGGAACTCATATATCACTCATTTCAATTTTATTTTTTTCAGATAAGGATTATTGTTTCCAATGCCAAGATTATCAGTTTCCAAACAAGGCCAGAGATCAATGCATCCCCAAACGCCAACATTTTCTTTCCTTCGCAGAACCTTTAGGGTTCGTTTTAGCTTCCTTAGCTCTGGTCTTTTCTCTGGTCACAGCTTTGATACTTGGCATCTTCTCTAGGAATGGGGACACTCCCATTGTCAAAGCCAACAACCGGGACCTCACCTACACTCTGCTCATTTCCCTCTTGCTCTGCTTTCTCTGCTCCTTGCTGTTCATTGGCCAGCCTCACCCAGTGAGCTGCTCTTTACGACAAGCTGCTTTTGGCATCATCTTCTCCATTGCAGTGTCTTGTGTCTTGGCCAAAACCTTCACGGTGGTTCTGGCTTTCATGGCCACCAAACCAGGATCCAGGATGAGGAAATGGGTGGGGAAATCTCTCACAAACTCGGTTCTTCTTGCTTGCTGCTCCGTTCAAACCAGCATTTGTGCTGCTTGGCTCTGTACGGCTCCTCCATTCCCAGATGTGGACATGAACTCTCTGGTGGAGGAAATCATTGTGGAATGCAACGAAGGTTCTGTCGCGATGTTTTATTCTGTCCTGGGTTATCTGGGATTCCTGGCCATGGTCAGCTTCACTATGGCTTTCCTGGCCAAGAGGTTGCCGGACAGTTTCAACGAAGCCAAGTTCATCACCTTCAGCATGTTGGTGTTCTGCAGCGTTTGGCTGTCCTTTGTTCCCTCTTATCTGAGCACCAAAGGAAAGCAGATGGTGGCTGTGGAGGTCTTTTGCATCTTGGCCTCCAGCGCAGGTTTGCTGGGTTGTATCTTTTCCCCCAAATTGTACATCATTCTTCTGAGGCCTGACTTGAACAGCAGAGACCACTTAATTCTGAGGAGCAAATAGGAATCACCTTGTGTTGAAGGTTTTAATTTTTGCATTGTTTGCTGGCATTTATTGGAAGAAGACCAAAGTAATTCCTTGTATTTCTCAGCTCTTTCATCCTTTTCATTCCCAGAAAAAGCCTCCAACCTACATCTGTAACCAATAAAGCTGAGACCAATTTTTAACTCCATAAAGTTGTTCTGTCACTTTGTTATCCTGCCAATACACTGATCTTCCATTCTTAGGGTGCTAAAGGTATATCCCTTTCATGGGGACACATCATTGGTGTTGAAACATGTAACTTCTGCTGAGGCTATACTTTATATATTTAGGTAAAAGCTATATTGTATTTATTTATATGTACATCAAGAAAGGCTGCTGATCTCACAATGTAGCTGCAAAAGCCTGTATAACATGGTAGAACATTTTGGACATTTAAGAGGTGGCATTTTTAATCCTTTCCGTCATCACCCACCTGTAGATAAAAATGTCTGTACACATCCATCTGGCTTCACAATGTGAGGTTGTCACATTTCCAAGTGGGGCTTCAAAACAATTGAATGACATTTGTTACCCACTGGCCCTCATCTGCCTGCAAATGAGACCCAGATTCTCTGAGTTTATCTTCTCCATTTGGGACAGATACAGAGTGGCTGGACTGAAGAACATTTCAGCTGTCAGGAGAACCTACAAAACCCCGTGCAAAGGGCTTTACAAGTGCTGATGATGTTCTGATAGTTCAGGCTTGCAAAACTGTGTTCATGAAACTATGGAAACCCCAACAAGCAGCTTTTGGGGGGCCTTGCATAGCTCCATATGTAGCACTGTGAGGCCCCAAAGATCAGCTGACAGCAGAGGCTTGCAGAGCACCATGTTTGCTGAGTTTCAGGCCCAAGGACCAGCTGATCATTCATGTGGGGAAAATGGGTTCTCTGATGTCTATGTGATCTCGGGTGTTGGAGAGGTATGCTGCCCCACCCCCCATGTCACCTGTGGCCCACGGGGGATGTGGGATATGAGGATCCAGGTCACCTCTCAGATCAAGTGCCCCATAAGATCACAAGATCAACCATGTTGTTTACAATAATGCTTTAGCCAGGCATAGGCAAACTCAGCCCTCCAGATGTTTTGGGACTATTACTCCCATCATCCTTGACCACTGGGATTATGGGAGTTGTAGTCCCCAAAACATCTGGAGGGCCGAGTTTGCCTATGCCTGGCTTTAGGCCTCAAAAGTTGGTGGAGGTTGATTTAGTTAAAAAACCACAGCCGACAATCTTTAGAACTGTAGAATTAAGAATAGAATTAAGAATTAAGAATAGTCATATACAAAGAATACTATATCATTTCCCCTTTGGACATAACTTGTTCAAATTGATTGCTATGGTAGTGTTCTAAAGCATTCTAAAGCTCATAGACAAAGATTCTAAATCACTGAATTCACAGATTTTTAAATCTAAACTTCATTATTGCATATTTATCTGTTATTACATTATATAGCATTTATATACTATGCTTCTCCTTCTCCCAATTTCATCTTCATAACTACCCTGTGAGGTTAGGGTAGGCTAAGAGGCTGTGACCTGCCCAAGGTCACCCTGTGAGCTTCTTGCCTGAGTGGGGATTTGATCCCTGGTCTCCCATGTCCAACACTCTAACCATTACATCACACTGGTTCTGAGCTGAAAATTATGGTTTGTCCATATGGTGTTAGTTAATGTAATAAGAATTTTGGTTGATGAAATGGATAATGGACCTGATTTAAAGGTTGTGCAAAAGTTGTCAGAAGTGCATGCAGGAGCCAGGCCCTGTGACTGGTAGGGCCTCGCAGGATTGGGGCCTTCCTGAGTTTGGCCTGGAAGGGCAAGGCACGGCCGCACAGGTGAGGCTTGACGGAAGACTCGTAGCACCTGGTGGCAAAGGGTAAGAGGGGTATATAAGACCATCAGTTCCCTCTGGCTCTTTGCTACAGCAACACGCTACCCACCTAGCTGTGCTTCCTGACTCCTGGCTTCCTGGCCCCTGGACTCTTGGCTTCCTGACCCCTGGACTGTTGACCCTGGACTGCTGATTCCTGCTTCCCAACCTCAACCCCAGTCCTGACGTACCAAGTCAGAACTCTGACTGGCCTGTAACCCAGACCATGACAAAAGTTTGTTCTACCTCTTTGAGCAATTAACGGCAAAGCAGTTATTTTTTTATTCTATATTTTCATCTTAAGTAGTTTTCTGGGTAACCTTTTCTCTCTCTTTTTGCTGACTCTCCATAAACTCTTATTGTTCTCCCTACTAAGGAGAACCAGCTGAGACTTTGGCTGTGATGTGATAAACATTCTTCCCACCCCCAAATCACTGAGAGGCTGATTAAGTCTCCTGTAATAATCAAAGTAATCACGATCATTTCTTTGACTCTCTGGGGAGTTCCAGTAGCTGCATGAAAACTACGAATCAAGACTTGAAGATACTATTAATATCTCCTGTGATGTTCAGGAGCTTGGCCTTATACCAAGGGGCACTATCAGACTATCACTCATTTCTTTTTTCCTGCAAAAATCTGGCTTTCGTAACCATCCCAGTTGAGACTTTGCTTGCTCAGTATCACTCAGATGACAATGTGCAAAGAGATGAATTGTCGCCTAAAAAATTCCCTGCAACATGGTAATATTTGCAATCTTGGCCTTTGTGCTGCTAATTCAGACTGTGTGCAAGTTTCCTCTTGCTCCTACAATACTCTGTGCAGGATGGTACTTTCCATGATGTTGGCGTCAGTGCTGCTTCCTCAGATGAGTGCAAGGCTGCTGTTGCTCCCTGTTCCATCCTTGACCCTCTTCCTATTCTTCACAAATATTATCAGTCTGAGATGTTGTTATTGCTGGCATTATGTCTCAAATCTATATAACTTCAAGCATAGCCTTCGATGAACCTCCTACACCTGAACTCTTTGATGATATTCTGTAAGGAAGTGGTCGTGTGTGTGTGTGTGTGTGTCTGTTTAAAAACCATATCATATATCTGTAATGAATATATTTCTGCATTTGACATATGATGAAGGTGATGCTCATTACACTAGTGGTCAAAATTGTGGTAAACTTTAGGAAAAAATGTATTTCTAAGGTTTGACGGCTTATAAGAACAGTATACCAATAGAATGAAGTTCAAAAGTAGATCATTAGAAAGTTAATCTAATGCCACAAACTGTGTTGAATAGTCCTGACCTGAATCCAACAGAAAATCTGTGGAGCTGATTAAAGAAAATTTTTAGTCAGAAGCAACCAAGGAATATAGCACAATTTTTAGAAACATACAATCTTGGTTTCTCATTAAAACACCTGGTGAATTAAAATATTTGCTTTACTCCATGGGATGATCTGTCCAGCACTCGTCATAGCTCTGGTAAGGAGCACATCACGATGATCTTCAGCTTGGACAACTACATAGTCTAAGAGATGCCAGGGATTCGACAGAGGGTGCCTCCATGATGTTTTTAATTATTTTATTTTTTTGTCAAAAGTGTGTGCTGGTAATAACAAGGTTGTGCACTGCACATATCATCAAAATTAAGA